>CM032478.1:22242442-22255745 GCA_019059595.1 Marasmia exigua | reverse complement strand
AGTGGTGGGGGGATCGAACCCACGACCTTTGGCGTAAGAGGCAGGGTCACTACCAATTGCGCCATCCGGTCAGTCAAATGTCAAAAAATGGGGTGAGCCATGCGTTTCATAGCCACTGCGACCAGAAGATGATCTCTTGTGGCAGCCCCAGCCCCATCGGTGATATTAGTAAATTATCTAAGGTCAAAGATTCAAGGCATTTATTTCAGTGGCGGATTTAGACATTTCAAAATCAAATCAAAATCAAATAATTCTTTATTTGCATAGGCTTGTACACAGCACTTACAAATCGTCATACATTCGAATGATTTAAAACTATTTATAAGTACTTATGTAATAATTTACATGTTAATACATATATATGTTGATACATAAAATATACTAAAAAAAGTAAATAAACATAATGCGATTCTACCACCGGCTCGGAAAGTGGTTTCTGGTCAAGAAGATCCGGCAAGAAACTCGCCAGTTACTCTTTTTAATCGCCAACTTTTTTACAATGGTTTATTATCCTCATACCAAGTCATACAGTCTAATGCAACACAAAATAGAATGAAGCAAATTAAAAGCTAAATATGAGGTAAACCGAAGCGGACCAGTCCCCAAAGGTGGCACCTGTTCACAAGTATGACGTATGTGTCAGCCATCATTTCACTCAACCATATTAGAGGGAATGTAATGACCCGCCACATAACGCCACCACCTCAGAGACATTTGAGTGAGCATGACTACTTAGACTGAGCCACCTCAGAGACATTTGAGTGAGCATGACTACTTACTTGCCGCCAGAAGGCTATTAAAATTTTACCGCTCTTACTGACCTCAGCAATTAATACAGAATTTTACAGTCAAACTAATATATTTTTATACTTCCCACCATGCTTCTCATTAAGGTGACGGGTAGGATACACTAGCGACGCCAATCGATTTTAATTTTTAGCTACTACACCGGATCTATTTTAAAAGATTTCGGGATTACAACCTTTTGGCCAACACTTACACTATATATTAAATAACCATGCACAAATGTTGGGTCCAACTAGTGCCATGAGGATTTGTTCGATTTACTTCCCACAGCTTAATTATTACATCGAATCACACGTCTGCTGGGGCCGGGCTGTGAATCTTCGGACACCCTCACATTTTTTGATATTAATTCGCCACTAGATGAATTGTCAGTGAAGCTACTCCGACACACTACACTAACATTATACTCACTGCTTTGTCCTCGAGATTAGCATTAGATATTTATTTACACATGTAGTATCACATACAGTGACGCCAGTTTTGCACTGATAGTTGAGATTTTAAAAGAAAAAATAAAATAAAAATAAGTGGGTAGTTCCGCTTACCTGTCACCCTATATCACAGTAGTTCGTCATTCACAAGTACAGTGCTCCGCCAGTACGCACGATTTCTTTAAGTGTCCGTAATTTCAGGTCTAAAGTGTTCTTAAAGTGTAAACATGGGTAAAAGGAAACATTCAAAGGACGATAATTACGAATATATCGCAAAAAAGTTAAAAAAATTGGAAAGAAAACTGAAATATGGCAAAAGAAAACGACGTCACTCAACGTCGTCTTCTGGTTCGTCTGAGCATGACGAAATGTTATCGGATCATCCTGAGATGCTGTCAGACAGAGAAGGTACCAATTTAATATAAAATTAGTGACTATTACCAACACTGTTACATGATAAGTCTGTACTGCGGTTAGCTTTTGGGGCTATCACTTTACTGACAATACGGTAACAAAATAATCCTTTGTTAGGAATTTTACATAATACCTATATATATGTGTGCTATGTTACATGATAAGTTGGTGTTAATTTTCATCAACAATACTGTAACGTTAAAAGTACGTGTATAAATTTAGATTTGCGAACAATTTTTGGGATTGTTACTCATCTAAATAGCATGTCACTTACCTTTCTTGCTTACCATATTTTAATACAGCCGACAAAAATACCGTTACGGATCAGTGAACACAGTGATCAGAGATGCACTGTTTACGCAGCTTGTTATCTAACAAGCTTAACAGTCTTATAGGCTATTTTTAGACATGCGTGCGAGATACCTACGCACACAGTTAATTCTTAAGGCTGCTGTAAACAATATAAATTGAACATTATGGTCAACGTTATTATAATTTATTGTACTCGTACTTTCGAGTAATAAACGCTAATAATATTATGGTGTTAAATAAGCGTTTTCGTAGTGTCAACATTTTTTTTTGTACGAAATTACAGATGGCACACTAATTGATCCGGTATTAGTAGACGAAATTGAGGAGACAGAACAACCTTTGCCCTCCACCAGCGCTGATGCCACCGCTAACTTGACCTGCAGCGTCGAGCCTGTGCCATCCACCAGCACTTGCGAGTTAACTGCCCCTCAGAAAGATTGTCTGGATTCTGAAACGATCGTTAGGCCTGAAGTGGATACTGCTATTCTAGAACTGTTAGGAGACGATCCGTCAATCACTAAATTGTACGGCAAGGATATAAATGCCGATCTGGCCGTGCGCCTCCAACACGTTGCTACAGTTGGCTTGTCAAAAGACCTCCGTAAGGACTTACAGGGAAAATATCTACCCCCAAAAAATTGTACCCAAATTGATGCTCCTCAGCTTAATCCAGAAATTAAGGCTGCGGTAACGGATATCGTTATTAAAACAGATAAAGGGATTGAAAGCAAACAGAAAGTCCTAGGCTCTGCAATATCATGTCTTGGAGAAGCAATTACTATTTTGCTTGAGGAGCAAAATAAAAATACTGCCGTTATTAAGCTACTCATGGATGCCACTCGGCTTATATGCGATTGTCAAAATACCGACTCAATGACGCGCCGTAATTTCATATTATACAACTTGAAAAAAGATATGAAGGATCAGTTGACAAAAACTAAAGTAGATAACTGCCTCTTTGGTTTAGATTTGGCAGAAACTCTAAAAACTGCTAAGTCAATTTCGAAGTCTAGTGCGGATTTAAAAATTGCTCCAACTTCAAAAACACCCGCAAGTAAGAAGCCACAAGTACCTGCTACATCAAGAAATAATTTAAACTGGAAGGCTCCTTCCCCAGTTCGCAGGCAAAAGATGGGGAATCAGAGGATGAAGGAACCTGCACAGAAGTATCAGGCCGCGAGCTCCTCCAGAACGTCATATCGACAACCGGCGCCCGGGAACCCTGCGCGGAATCGTCATCGGCAGTAGAAAATGAGGTGAGGTACGCCGGCAGACTAAGTCATTTTTACGTACAATGGTCTTCTATCACTCGTGACCAGACAATACTGTCTTGGATTTCCGGTTACAAGATACCTTTTTCTAAACCGGTTTTACAAACTAACCCTCCCAGACTACGTACTTACACGGAATCAGAGAAATTGCAGTATAAACAATGTATTGATGACTTATTATCAATAGGAGCTATTTCTCAGTGCCAACCATGTGAAAATCAATTTTTATCCACCTTTTTTCTTGTACAAAAGCCAAATGGGAAAAACAGATTTATACTAAATTTAAAAAATCTTAATAAGTTTATTGAGACTGAGCATTTTAAATTAGAGGATTTACGTACTGCAATAAAATTAGTTTCACAAAGTTCCTTCATGTGTACTGTAGATCTTAAGGATGCATATTTTTTAATTAAAATTCATGAAGATTTTAAAAAATATTTACGATTTCAGTTTGGCGACAATAACGAGTTATTTGAGTTCAATGTTTTACCATTTGGCCTTTGCACGGCGCCGTTTGTGTTTACGAAAATAATGAAACCAATTGTGAAACTACTTAGATCTTGTGGCTATATATCTACCGTTTATTTAGACGATTTTTTATTATTACATGATGACTATAAGGGATGCTTAGAGAACATAGATAACACTGTAAATCTGTTAAAGTCAGTAGGTTTCATAATAAATTACAAAAAGAGCAATTTATGTCCAAGTACATCATGTAAATTCTTAGGATACATTATAGACACTGAAAGATTTCTAATTACATTACCTCCGGAAAAAATTACTAAAGTTAAAGATCAAATCAATCATTTCAAAACTTTAAAGAGATGCAAAATAAGGGACTTTGCTCGTCTGATTGGTTTACTTACATCTGCTTGCCCCGCCGTCGAATACGGCTGGTTGTATACTAAAAACTTCGAACGGTGCAAATATTTAAATTTACTAAAAGATCCAGATAATTATGAAAGGTATATGAACATACCAGATACCTTAATATCTGATTTCGATTGGTGGACTCAAGCCATAAATACACCAAGGAATAGTATAAAATATGACGAATATGTATTAGAAATCTTTAGTGATGCTTCAACTACGGGGTGGGGTGCGGCATGCGGGAAGGAGACTGCTAGCGGTGTTTGGTCAGATAATGAGCGTTCTAAACACATTAACTACTTGGAAATCTTAGCAGCCTTTTTTGGCTTAAAAATTTTTGCTAAGGATCTTTATAACTGCCAAATTCTACTGCAATTAGACAATACCACTGCCATTTCATACGTTAACCGTATGGGTGGTGTACAGTTTCCTCATCTTACACAAGTCACCCGAGATTTATGGCAATGGTGTGAACAAAAGCACATAATAGTATTTGCTTCATATATAAGCTCAGCAGAGAATACAGTTGCAGACGCGGAATCTCGGCGTAACCACCCAGATATTGAATGGGAACTAGCCGACTATGCTTTCCAGAAGATAACCTATAAATTCGGTGAACCTTACATTGATATATTTGCCAGTAGAATTAATAAAAAATGTAAAAGATACATATCCTGGAACAGAGATCCCGATGCAGTTGCAATAAATGCCTTCACCGTGTCTTGGTCAAAATTCTTTTTTTATGCCTTTCCACCCGTTTCCATAATTCTGAAGACTTTACGTAAAATAATTAAAGATGAGGCAACAGGAATAGTAGTGGTCCCGTGGTGGCCCACACAACCATGGTTTCCCATTTATAATAGACTCCTTATTTCTGAGCCGTTAATTTTAAAGTCAAGTGAGACTCTTATATTATCTCATTCCAGCAATCGCCACGTCCACCAACGGCTTACCCTGGTTGCCGGAGTATTGTCAGGACATCCCTGCTGAGAAGAAATATTCCCCATTCGGCAATAGACATAATGTTAGCTTCCCTATCACAAAACTCTATTAAACAGTATGATTCCTGCTTAAAAAAGTGGTTCCAATTTTGTATACATAATAATTTTAATCTGTTTCAAACATCTATATCTAATATTCTAAACTTTCTTACAGAACTTTATAACAATGGGGCCCAGTATGGCACGCTTAATAGCTGCAGATCTGCATTGTCGCTAATACTCGGCCCGCAAATCAGTATTAATGAAAACATAAAAAGATGCTTTAAAGGAATATTCCGATTGCGACCACCCATGCCAAAATACAATTTGACTTGGGATACTTCTACAGTTTTAAATCATATCGCTGAATTGTACCCCAATGCATCATTAGACTTGGAGACGATTTCCAAAAAACTTATTACGTTGCTAGCTCTCGTAACGGCGCATAGGATGCAGACATTATCAATTATAAATATCAAAAATATAGAATGGTTTCCCGACCGAGTTATTATAAAAATACCCGATCTTATAAAGACGTCCCGGCTTAACTCAGCTCAGCCAGTTCTAATATTGCCATATTTTCAGAATAAACCTGAAATATGCGTAGTTAAAACATTAAAAGATTTTTTAAATTTAACTGAACCCTTACGAAATAATCATACTTACCTTTTCGTTAGCTTAAGAAACCCACACCACAAAGTAACGTCACAAACGTTAAGTCGTTGGGTGAAAAATACCCTCGAAGTATGTGGTATAGATGTCTCAACCTTTACCGCTCATAGTACGAGACACGCTAGCACCTCAAAAGCAAATAGATTAGGCGTAAATCTTGAATTAATCAGGAAGACAGCAGGATGGAGCGCTAGCTCCAAGATCTTTATTAAATTTTATAATAGAGATATTGTAAATGAGGTGGATCATGGAGTTTTTGCTAATGCAATAATGTCAAGACAATAAATTTCAAAAAGAATTTGGAATTAATGCAATTTAAATTGTTTTGTTGAGTTGATGTAAAATCGATATAAAATACCAAGTTTAAAGATAATTATTATATTAAACATTATAAAATATGTTGTTTTGGTTGAATAAAATTATTTTTCACAGCAGTTATTATCTCTCAATGTCTACATGTGTAAATAAATATCTAATGCTAATCTCGAGGACAAAGCAGTGAGTATAATTAATGATTAAACGAACTTACCTGTACGTGAAGTTCTATCATAATTATACGATCTGCTTTGTCCGAAGAGATTAGCATCCCTCCCATCCCAAAGAACCCAGCTGTGAAAAATCTACGCTCTGAACTAAATGACGAACTACTGTGATATAGGGTGACAGGTAAGCGGAACTACCCACTTATTTTTATTTTATTTTTTCTTTTAAAATCTCAACTATCAGTGCAAAACTGGCGTCACCGTATGTGATACTACATGTGTAAATAAATATCTAATGCTAATCTCTTCGGACAAAGCAGATCGTATAATTATGATAGAACTTCACGTACAGGTAAGTTCGTTTAATCATTAAGTATCGGTGTTTGTTTGCGTTAGTAACGGCCTAGCACGGGGTTTGCACTTGTTAATTACTGCATTCCATGTCGATGATATTTTAAATCCATCCTCCCGATCGAAAGTCTTATACTTCTTGATCTCAATAGCTTCACGTACTATCCTGGTATGATAATGACGATCGGTGGAGAGGATTTTCGGGTCATAATAACATAACATAATAAATATCGTGTTAGTCCCCGTATTGATACATTATAATGCAACGCGAAAATCTAAAAAACTATTTAACAAAGCGTTTTTCAGCTGTCATACTACTTATAGGTTAGTACTACTTATACCACCTGTAGGTATTCTTTCAGTTTAATTTGGTTCAATTAATGTCACTAGAGATATTTATATTAAACTCTATCCCTCTTATTACAATAAACTGCTCTGATACCGGTTTTAATCCTAAACTAGCAAGATCATGATTATTACGGATTTAATGTTAATTCTTAAATTTTTATTACAAATCCTCGACCACTTAATACCGCAAGATACTGTCAAAATTGATCGAATCATTCAATCATTCGTTCAGTGACATTTCATTTTACATAACCTTATTTTGTTGTCTGAAGTAAAGATATTTTAGAATGGTTTTTAAGCAACAATAAATTAAAAAATTGACCTAAATAAGATTTTCAAATAATATGCATAGGAATTGCTTATATTTTTGGGATTAAATCGAAAAAATAAATTAACAACTTTTTCACAAATAACTTTGATGTAAAACGGAATGAACTGTCACAGGGATAAGTCGTCATGGTTACTGAATCGATATTTTGAGGTTATTATTTTAGTACTCATTATAAACTAGGGGTCCGGGTGGTTTAACTTAAGCATTATAGTTGATATACTAAATAACGTTAAACTTTATTTGTAATAATGTTTACTCTAGTTGTTCAGTGATTGCCGGTATTGATCCAACTACTTATTTTAAACCACGTTTTGGAATAAGAGGGTATGCCTCTTTTCTATGCGTTATTTTAAAAACTATTTCAATTTCACGATACATTGTAAAAATAATTGCTCGGACATACCAGAAGATTGGTTTAGACAATTCCCTTCCCAGAGCTAGAAATAACTTCGGTGAAAGTTTGACTGCAAACCTTAAGTGCCACCTTAAGTTTCAGTCTAACACTTCCAAGTTAATTGACTTTGAAGTCGGGGCGTTTTCTAATAGGTATTACATTGTCTGTAAGTTAAACACTTGATGAAAGAACATCTTGACTTTACTACCATATACCTTTCTTGCCTTTGTGGTAAGTTTTGTTTACCTTCTTTATTTAACACCAGTGGCCTGCCCTCACATCTTTCGGAATATTAGTTTCATTTTATACCAATAGGTGGCGCTAGGTGTTGATTACATCACGGAAGTGTTTCGTGTTTTTTGAATACCTGGGCGTTGCCGATGTCTGTAGGATTTACCTCAATGTTTTTGTATACTTTTCCACCGCTCTTTTTTTATGTTATATGTTATTTTGATTTTAGGGGTGGAGACTAATCCGACAAATCCGAAATAGTTGGAATAGGTTCAGCAGTTCAAACCATACTTTATTCATGCTTAACATAGACTTAGCTGCCTAGTTTTTGCAGGACATGATCGTACCAACGTAGACTAGTCTCCAGCGGTTTGTCTGCTATGTCACGGACATGATAGCTTCCACTTATTGGTGTTGGAGTGTGAATCGAGCCCAGTACCCTTATGTCTCATCCGGTACTCAATTACACACAAACACTAACGTAACTTACTAAGTAACTAACACGAATAGATCCACGCACACCAGTATGAACGCGCGCATACCAAATAAGCACGCATAGTATAATATAGATTTCGAGATCGATATGCATTTATTCGAGTGCTTTTATGCATTTACTCGAGTGGAGGCCACGTACAGGAAGTCGCAGCCGTGGCAGGCCCCCATAAGGTGGACCGACGATCTGGTGAAGATCGCGGGAATCCATTGGAGGCGGGCGGCACAGGACCGATCTGTGTGGAGAACATTGGAGGACTATGTCCAGCAGTGGACGTCTATTGGATGAAATGATGATGATGATGCATTTATTATTACTATTTGAATGTACCTATGATTGCGTCTTTTTTATATATATTGTATAAGCCAGTGATTCCCTCTATATCTCAATGGTTCCCACAGAATACCAGCGTTATGGCCATCGCCATCGCCATGACAAAACAGCTGAGTGGCAACCATTTTGGTAACACGTCACGGAAAAGTGTCTCTTTGTTTTGTATTTTCTTTTCTTGTATTACGTTTGTGATGTGTTAACAAAATAAAATTTTATCCATTCATTCATTTATTCATACTGCGTTAAACGGATTTGTCTCCAAATATTTCAAATACTTTCATTGCGTTGTTATTGTGAAATATTATTATAACTGAACAGAAAGTTTGAAAAACTTTCATTGTATTCGCCAGTCTTATCGACAAAACTTTACACAAACTTTCAAATATAAAGATAAGTCGATTGTCGTCAGATGTTGTCGAAGCCCTTCAATTTCAGAACGTAGTTTTATTTGCAGAACTTTGCATTGAAAGCTCGGGAAGCGTGAACTTTGACCGTCACGAGAGAAATGCTAACAGTGCATCTAGAACTTTGGTAATAGGGATGCGGTTTGAGTCTGGCTACTCGAGTAATTCGAGTAATTTTTAATTTTACTCGAAGAGGTACCATAGAGTTGCTCGCATAGAGAAATAGTAGCATAATAAATAAGAATGTGCGCCTTTCGAATTGAAAAGCACGCACCTATTTGTGTGATCTCATTATAATAATAACCTCCAACCAATTTCGGCTAAAGCGGCTAATCTCAATCTACGATCAGCCACTTACGCAGGATATATTATAGTGCACAAGTGTGTGCGCAAACATAAGTGCACTCTATTCCCTTTCCCTCATATTCCGATGGGACACCAGTGTGACAGACCCCGGGCTGACACTGAAAAATTCTTAACAGAAAAACTCAGGTCCAAATTTTGGCCCGACCCGGGGATCGAACCCGGGACCCCAAGCGCAGCCGTCGCTTTTAAGTGCAACGCACTACCCGCTGCGCCAACGAGGCAGTGTTCTCATTAAACCAAATAGTAGTAGGTACATTGTAGGTCGGTATACTAACATTTCGGTTCCAAAGCTCAGGTTTCAAAGCTTAATTATTAAATACCAGATTTTTCCAGACCAGATCCAGACTCTTATGTGACGTCAACTCCCCACTCTGACGCTGAGGGAGCGTCACTGGGATTAAGTCAGTATGACTCTTGCCGGCTTCTCGTTAGGAGAAGCCCCCGCCAGAGGAGAGCCCGACATAACCCGCCTGCCCCCCGGCAGGAGAGTATGCATAAGGAGGCATTTCCCAGCGTCAAAAAAATACTCCTAAGTAACAGATATAGATGCAACAAGAAATGACACTCTATTGATCAATTACTCGCTTCCATTTTTCGAATCTTTTTTGATTCTGTTACTCGAATAACTCGCATCTAAAAACTACTCGAATAAAAATAATCCTGGGTTGCAACATCTTCAGATAACCAATCTATTCGCTGTATGGAGTCTAGATCTCTATGTAAGATCCTTTTGTTGGACGAGTAACGTGACCTCGGGGTAACTTATTTTTCTAATGTTATTTGAATTCAAAATTGAATTTATTTACTGAAGATGAGGACAATTTGCACTTCGATGTTTCTATCTCATACTACTACTATGTAAGTATACAAGTACAAGTATGTGCGCAAACACAAGTGCACTCTCTATTTTCTTACCCTCGTATACACAAACGGACACCAGCGTGACATTCGATGTCACGCTGGTGCAGGACCAACGGCTTAACGTACTTACCGAGGCACGGGGGTACAAGGCCGCAAACTTCCAGACTCTGGGCTAACACTAAGAATTTGTTACCGAAAACTTTGGTACAAATTTTGATCCGACCCAAACCCAAAACGCTTCATATAAATGGCGACTAAGATGTGACGTCACACGCAAGTAATTATGCATTTCAGATGAATTTTGTATGGTATGCAGCTATATCAAATGTTTCATTTATGTCAATGGTTCTATTATTACAGTTGGTGCAAATTGTATGGGTTATTCAATGGTATAATTATCTTTTAATAATTTCATACTTTTAAAATGGACTTGAATCTTTGAATGACCATAAAACCCGCTAGACGTTATATTTTTCATTGAGAATTTTGCTTTTTGGCACATGTTTACCTATATTTTGATAAAATATTTATATTTTTTAAAATCTCGAGCATAGTCATATACCCTAAGAAAAAAGCACTGGTCTTTGGGTCGAACTATTCAATTCAAATTCCCTGTAATATCCCTATAAAGTACTAGGTACTGGACGTCTACCTACCTATATACCCGAGACACTTTTAAATTCGTCGTCGCACTTAATACGAAACGTTCGTTTTCTAAATTGAACCGTCCGGGAATCGAACTTGGGAATTTTTCTGATTATAGTCACTGCGCTATAATGATCGTCAATGTCAGTCATTCTAAAATAGTTATGCGGTTTTTGTTCTTATAAGAGTAACTGGCGAGTTTCTTGCCGGATCTTCTCGTCAGAATCAACTTTCCGATTCCGGTGGTAGAATCACATTATATTTATTAATTTCTTAGTATATTTTTTGTATCGACATATATGTTTAATTACATGTATAATATACATAGCTATAATTTTTTTTTCATGTATGACGATTTGTAAGAGCTGTATATAAGCCTATGCAAATATAGTACTTTTGATTTTTTTTTTGAATTTATAACTATATAGCATAGGCATCCAACCGGATGGCTAACTTAACCAGATGGCTGCGACATTTTCACAAAAACATTTGAATAACGATTCCCATATTTCCGTAAATATTCCCTAACCGAGAGTCAACAGTAAAACGAATAAAATGTAAGGTGCAGTTGAAAACTTGAAACCAGTCTCCCGAGAATATACACAAACACTGGATCCGAAAATATGTTTTGCAACCCGCATCAAGTTAAATATGAATTGCATTTTCCATTTCAAATAGTCTGTGAATGCAATATCAAACGATACTGATATAGTAACTGGCCAAGAGCGTTACGGGCTACGCGCAGAGTTCCGTAGCAATGGACAACATTTCAAAATTGCTAAGCTATAAAACAAAAAATACCAATTCTTTATTTACTTTTCCGCTGCTCGAATATACATTTATTTATTTTTTATATTGCTTATTTACTGAGAAAAAAATTTAAAACTAAAAAACGTAAGATGACGTCATCGGACGGCAGAATGTAAAATATTTCTTTGCTTAGCACATTATAGTTTTAAATTTACGAAATGCCAAACTTATGACATGCAACTGTCAAAAAAAAGACAACTTGTCAACGTTGAATGAATGAGTGACGTTGACAATGTTGACACTAGTATTATTTACCTTTGACAGTAGTATCTTTTTTTTAATAAAACAATGATAATCAAAGGAATATCGCTGTATTCAGCCGTCCGATGACGTCATTTGGCGCTTACGTCTATTTAGAACATAAAGAATTTCAATAATTATTTTATGCATGAAAATGGCTAAATTTTGACAAAAGAAAAAATAAGGGTTTGTTCATTTTATGTCTATTTTCATATAAAAAAACAATATGAACATGTTAAAAATATGACATGTTGTCCATTCAAAATTTGTATGCACAGAGAAATTCTTTATGCCGCTATTTTTTTATCGTGTACCTCCCGAACCATTAGTATGTTAGATGAACAAAATAAGCGAAAAAAGTCTGCTGTTCCATACTTTGACGATCATTGTTGAGCATGTTGTATGAGTTATTTACTTATTATTTAACTTAAAGTTATTTTTAATGTAGGAGCTGAACATTAGTTTTAATAAATATTTATCGTGCCAAATAATAACGTGAATCAAAGTCACAATCACTTAAGAAAACGATAACTTTTTTTTATAGTGTCACAGTACCATATTAAGTTACCATCAGGCTGAGGAGAGCCAAAGAAGTGCCCACGTTGCAATTACAACGGAAGCGATGTCAAGCATCACCTCCGCTGGGACTGGCATACTGGCCCGCGACATGCTTCTTCACGCTTCGTTTGAAGGAATCTATATTGTAGGAAGGAGGAAATACAAGCGCCGGCAACGAGTTCCATTTTCTGATGGTGCGGCATCATTACAGATCAAAATCATTAGTTTTTTACACTCTAATAAACCAATAAACTTGGTCTACCTAAGTTATTATGGCATTATTAGAATTCTAATATCCCTAACGAAATGAAAATGTAATGGTGAGCCGGTCTATTTTCGGCTTAGGCTGTATTCGACAATCTTATTCCAAAACTAAATCTATGATATAGCGCTGTCATTTCATACAAATCTGTCGTTAAACTATATATTTATCTACGGATAATAATTGGTCGAATCGGTTCTTAGTGTATAAAAGTTCTATCTATAATTTCTGCGGTACCCTAAAAGTTAATATAAGCGTTTATTATTGAGTTATTGCAAAAATGTCCGCTCCAATAGGTTCAAAGGGCCGTATTGGACACAGTGAAGTGTAAACGATTGGTAATAAAGTGGCAATCCCGCAAGGAAAAGATACAATTTTGTTATTGTGCTCTCCTGAACAATATGTTAGATATATTTGCGGGTTTGCATTATTAT
>CM032478.1:22222262-22234698 GCA_019059595.1 Marasmia exigua | reverse complement strand
AACAGTTATTGCGTTCTAACAAATCAAATCAAAACAACTTCGCATTAAATTTAAATTTGCATTTATATAATAAAGAAAGAATAGAAAATAATATCTACCAAATCTATTGTCTGTTACCAAAGAGTACTAGGTTACTTTGGCCATATCGCCCGGAGACATTCCAACAGCTTGGACAAATTGGTTAGAAAAAAAAATGGTTGTTGTAGGGAAGGTCAATGGTAAAAGACGAAGAGGCCGAAGGCTGAAGAGGTGAACACCTCTTCGTTGCTCAGACCAATATAAGGAATGTAACAGGACTCACTTTGCCGATTGCCCTAAGACATGCCGAGGATAGGGTAGATTGAGAAGACCTTGTCACCGCCTCAGTAAAGGCATTTCAAGAAAAGCACGACCTTCATTAATAAAGAAAACAACGATGAAGAAGAATATAATAACGTTATAGATATTGGATAACCAAATTACCATTGGCTCGGCGGTGAGGGTTCGAATAGTTTCTGAAACGTGAAATCCTCTAAGATACTTAGATATAAGTACTTTATTGCACAAAGTACACAACTTAAAAAAGATATGCATTATAGAAACTTAACTGTACAATTTCGACGGTCCATTCGCTGGAAGCGAAAGAAATGTCTACCCGAAAACCTTCAGGCAAAGGACATAATGATAGTAGAGGAGGCATAGGTAAGCGCACTGACTTCAGAGCGACAGCTTTGGATGCAAATTCAAATTAATTTATTTGCTAAAACGTGGTATAAAAGGTCACAAATAATTACACATTAATAAAAGCACATTCATGTTTAGCCAATACAATATGGCATAAAAATATTTTAGTCAAATATAAATAAAAAAATATCAGATTGACCCATTTGTCATGACATTGAGAGCATACTTATTAGCCTTTAATGATACAAGAGACATAGAATTTTTGACCCAGAAAATGTTTGAGATCATAGAAAGTCTTTGACAAGATCCGTTTTTTTAGTGAACGCTTAATCGGGAATTACACGCTAAGTTGTGTAGGATATTGGATAACCATAGCATCTGGTTACACAACATCGTCCACCAAATTTGAGATGTTAGATAAAAAGGATGGCTGGCAGCTGGATGCGAGTAGGCAAAGATTGAACGGGAACATTTGGAGAGGCCTATGTCCATCAGTGGACTGCAACTGGCTGTTGATGAAGAATGATAGTTTTAAAAACTCAATAAGTTTCACAAGGACCTCTTTCTTCTTCTTTTTATTTATTGAAGATGGATTTGCTCTTCACACAGTCCTCTAGAGTTGAGAGGAAACTTACGATGGAGCGGGCTTACCCAAAAGTAGCTATTCACTCTAGCTTTGAAAATGAAAAACAGACGCTGGACGTTCCACTCAATGGCTGAGCGCATCACGAAGTATTTAGGATTTTTATGCCATTTTTCAACCGCTGTGGTAGGGCCTCCTTCAGTTCCTTCAAGTTTTCATGATTAAGGTGGCAGACGAGCCGTCGGATCACCTGTTGGGTAAGCGATTACCGCCGCCCATGGACACCTGCAACACCATTTTTATCGATCTTGGGCGGTTTCTATTCATTTGTTCCTGCCAGTCTTTTGATGTCGTCACACCAACGCGTCATGGAAAACGTAATGTAGGGCGCCCTCAGGCTAGGTGGGGGGACGATCTGCGCAGGATGGCTGGCAAGAGCTGGATGCGAGAAGCCATGGATAGATCACAGTGGCGAACAATTGGAGAGGCCTACGTCCAGCAGTGGACTGCGATAGGCTAATGATGATGATGATGATGATGACACCAACGCATTTGGGGTCTTCCTCTTGGGCGTTTCTTACCCCACGGTCTCCACTCTACTACTGCTTCGCACCACGAGCTTTGTTTTCGGGAGACATGAGCAGACCACTTCCCCATCAACTTCACAAGGATTTATTTATATAAAATTGAACCGTACACGAAAATTGCGAGCTCAAATCGAATACCAAGTAAAACAAAAATTAATCATAATTAAATTGAAACCAATATCGTCGATATGAATAAATTACTTCAACCTGTGATTGCTATTTTAATTTATCCGATCAACAATATTGCCCAGGATTTATCTCGAAATGGGGTATGTAAAGACATCCCGGTGACAATGGAATTCCGTGGGGACATCTCATGCTATTGGTATTTCATTTTAAAACAACAATATGGAAACACACATGCACCATGATTGTTTAAATACGCGAGGAACTTCTCGAGGGCATTATTTTTTATGTGATAGGTGGCAGACAAGCAGACGAATCACCTGATGTTAAGAGATTGCCGCCGCCCATGAATACCCGCGACACCAGTAGAATCACAAGCGCGCTGCTAACATTTAAACCCCCTTTCCCCCGGTAGTGGGCCTCCAGTACCCTCACGCAGAGAACCACAGCACAGTGCTGCTTGTGAGGCCGTGGTATTACTTCGGTCGAACCGGCCCATTCATGTCATGTGAATATGTACAGACAGCGGGACATCAGATTACCACAACCTGCCAATTTTCCCCAATTGATATTGACCCAAACGTGTTTGACATTAAGGTGAGAATCGATTAAAGTACAGTTTTGTATACTTTGATGTGTGATTGTACGTTCACCCTTATCTATACTATTTATTAAGTGGCCGCTTACTGTTCGGAGTCTCCTTGCGTGATCGTATCAGGAATGATGAGATCCGCAGAAGAAACAAGGTTAAAGACATAGCCCAAAGAATTGCATGCCTCAAGTGGCAATGGGCAGGGCATATTGCGAGGAGATCAGAAGGCCGATGGGGCAGAAAGGTCCTTGAGTGGAGGCGGCATAGGTATATAATAATATCCTCCAACCTATTACGGCTACGGCGGCCAATCTCAACGATCAGCCACGTATGCAGGATATATTATAGTGCTCAAGTGTGTGCGAAAACACAAGTGCACTCTCTATTCCCTTGCCCTCATAATCCGATGGGACACTAATGTGACACGACCGGAGAGGGATCGGGCGCAGGACCAACAGCTTAACGTGCTTTCCGTGGCAGGGGGGTACAAGGCCGCCAACTTCTAGACCCCGGGCTCCCACTAAGAATTTCTTGCCGAAAACTTAGATACAAATTTTTGGCCCGACCCCGGGGATCGAACTCGGGACCTCTTACGCAGCCGTCGCTTTAAAGTGTGACCTTCTAACCACTCCGCCACCGAGGCAGTCACATAAATAGGTATATAAATAAATAAATAAAAATGTCTTTATGCAATTTAAATCCATACAGAACATTTATGAATGTTAAATATTATGTAATCTACCGCTGATTCGGATTGTC
The DNA here is from genome assembly GCA_019059595.1 of Marasmia exigua. Classification (NCBI taxonomy): domain Eukaryota; kingdom Metazoa; phylum Arthropoda; class Insecta; order Lepidoptera; family Crambidae; genus Marasmia; species Marasmia exigua. The sequence goes on along the minus strand of CM032478.1, from coordinate 22,231,388 downwards.
AATTTCTACCGAGAAGAATCAGCAAGAAGCTCAATAGTTACTCGTTTCAAATAATATGGTAATCCCATAAAAAACAAAACTTGTCAAAAAATCCACGTCTCACAATCAGTTGTTCTACCTACAGAAGCTTGTAATCTTGTAAATCAGCACCGAATCCCCACAGTAGTAGACCATATGACATAAGGCTATGACAATAGCTATAATAAACCAGTCTTGCTGTCCCGATATCAGTCAGATTCCTTATCTTTATAAGAGCAAATGCAGCTGAGCTAAGTCTTCCTGCCAAGGCAGCCATATGAGGGCTCCATTGCAATTTTGTATTCAGATTGATACCTAGAAAAACTGTGGAGTTTATGATTTCGATAGGTTCGTTATTCATGACAAAACGAGTATTAATTTTGACCCGCCTTGTTATTGTTATTTGATAGAAATAGGGTGAGCCCTGCGTCTCATAGCCACTGCGACCAGTAGATGATCTATAGTGGCAGCCCCGTAACCTATTACAGCACCTCATGTAGCTCCAGTTCCGTGCATAACATAGGCCTCTGCCTATGTCCGTTTTGTGGCTGAAATGATGATAATGATGAAATTATACAAGCAGCGGCAACACTTATGGTACCTAATCTGAAAACACGAAACGCTTGTGCGATGTAATCGACAGCTAGTGTTGCCGAATAATCGATACTATCGATTGAATTGATGTTTATTTTAGTCGATATAATCGATTGCAACCGATACTATCGTGTATATCAATTATAATCCATTAATCTGCAATTATTTCTAGATGTAATCGTCATTTATGTTATGCCTTCTTAGACATCTTCTGTATGAATGACGATTATAATTATCTAGAAATAATTGCAGATTAATCGATTATAATCGATAGTATCGGCAATTTAATTGTTTTAATCGATACTATCGTCAATGTAAACGATTTTAATCGATTATATCGACTAAAAATGAAAATCGGTTTAATCGATTGTATCGATACTATCGATTATTAGATTTTGGCCCCATTTGAACAACCGACTAATAATCGACGTGCAAGAGGATTTTCCGGCAGTGCCAGTTATTTAATTGGTGTAAAGTGGAACTAATGTCCCGAAAAAAAGTGAGAGCAGATCACTACTTTATTTATATTTGCATATCTATAAAGTTTCCAACTTAAAACCCCACTAAATTGTTGTATAAATGAATTTGCAGACGAAGCTAGGTACCTTACCTACTACTATTTATTTTGCGACTAGTTAGCTACTTTTGTGTAAATAAAACAAACAAGCAAACATTAGTTACAAACAAGTTATGAACTCGTCCACCTGGGACGCGAGTTGTGGCATAACTATATAGTTCATTCAGCGTAAGAACGTGCATTGGACAGTTAAAACGTTTCGTATCATGCATTCAACATTCTAGAAAAAAAAAACTAAGTTGAATATCATTAACTTTTTTATGTTTTCAATCTTCCAAAATAGCAAACATTAATCTTTCCGAATTAATCTGAACAATAATATAAAATAATTTTTACCAATAACATTTGTAAGAAATATCTTATGAATCTTATGAAGCATGCCCTTAGCTATCGTAATTAATAAATCAATTAGCGAGGGAATAATGCCCCGTGAATGGAAAAAAGCGCAAATAGTGCCCGTGCATAAGAAAGGTAGCAAAACAAATATCGAGAATTATAGAGGCATTTCTATCTTCAGTACCATCAGCAAAATTTTTGAGAAAATTGTTTTTGAACAGATATATCCAGTTATAAGTAAAGGAATTCTAATGAATCAGCACGGATTTCTCAAGCATCGTTCTACGGTATCTAATTTAACTTGTTTTTCTAATTTTGTGCTATCTGGTATGAATGGGAGTAGACAGGTTGATGTGGTCTACACAGATTTTGAAAAAGCTTTCGATCGGGTGGACCACATCATCCTATTAAACAAACTACAGAAACTAGGAATCCACGGGGATTTTACTCAGATGGATCAAGTCATACCTTATTAACCGATCTCAAGCTGTCGTTGTAGGTGGATTTAGGTCTGACTTTATTCATATACCCATTGGGATTCCCCAGGGCTCACACCTAGGTCCTTTATTTTATAATGTCTATGTTTATGACATTGTTGACAGTATGCCAAACATCTAATGTACGCTGATCACACAAAAATATTCTTTAAAATTCAAAATGAACTCGATTGTGAATTAATACAAAAGGACCTAGATGCTTTATTCAATTACTAGACTAAAAACCATATAACTGTTAATATCAATAAATGCGAATGTATCAGCTTTACACGCAAACCTAAACCTATAATATTTCCATATAATTATAATATTTCTATATATAAAGAACGATTAGAGCGTATTCAAAAGCGATTTTTAAAATATTTGAATTAGTCTCCGAAAACCATCACTACCTACAAACGGCGAAAACTGTAAGCAATATATATTTTTATTATTATTATTATTATGTGCGTACAATAACGCACCCAACATTTGTGCATGGTTATATGATAAATAGTATAAGTGTTTGCCGAGAGATTGTAGCCCCGAAATTGTTTAAAATAGATCCAGTTTTGTGGCTAAAAATTAAAATCGATCGGCGTCGCTAATGTGCCCTACCCGTCAACTTAATTACCGTCTTGGTTAATTGTAGTTATAATGCAACGCGAAAATTTAAAAAAACTATTTATTGTTACATGTTCCCGAATCTATCCGAAATAAGCTGATTTCCTCACGATGTTGTCCGTCATCGCAGATGTAATAGAAATACGCACATATATTTGAAAAATCCAGAAGTGCATAGATAGATAGATAAATATTCTTTATTGCACAAAAACAAAATAAAAGTATGATACAACCACAGCCAGTTCAATAAGGCCGTCTTATGGCTTTTAGCGATTTCTTTCGGACAACCTTTGGCATACTCGGATCAAACCACGACGCCCTGCATGGAAGACGAGTTCTTATCAAACTCAAATGAAAAGATATTTAATTGCATCGGTGTAGCTACCATCGCTATACGAGTATATTCGTTTGTATGTCCCTCTTCAAGACTCGGTTATTCGCATCGATCATAATAGCAAGTTATCCAAGCTTAAACTGTCAATAGCTTGCTGAGCCATCCGTCATCGCTAGCTTTGCGATAAACCACATTCTTGGCCGAGAGCTTTTCCATTACATTTTATGCATAATAGTTTATGGTAAATGATCTTCGTGCGTCGTTTTATAGAAATAGTCTTCTTGTTTAGCTGGAATTATGGAAATAATAATAATATCCTAAAACCGCTTTCGGTTAAAGCGGCCAATCTCAACGATCAGTCACTTACGCAGGATATATTATAGTGCTCAAGTGTGTGCTCAAACACAAGTGCACTTTCTATTCCCTTGCACTCATATTCCGATGGGACACCAGTGTGATACAACCGGACAGGGATCGGGCGCAGGACCAACGGCTTAACGTGCTTTCCGAGACACGGAAGTACAAGACCGCCAACTTCCAGACTCCGGGTTGATACTGAGAATTTCTTATCAGAAAAACTCGGGTACAAATTTTGGCCTGACCCGGGGATCGAATTTGAGACCCTAAGCACATCCGTCGTGCCAACGAGGCAGTCAATATTGAATTAAAGCATCTCTAAATATAAGAATAGTTATTTACGGGATTTCTACCATATTTTTGAGTTTCCGATATTTCGGCACATGGTAGAAATCCCGTGAATAAATATTCTTTTTTTTATATGAGAGGTGGCAGACGAGCAGATGGGTCACCTGATGGAAAGCGATTCCGCCGCCCATGGACACCCGCAACACCAGTGGAGTCACAAGTGCGCTGCCAACCTTTTCCCCTTCCCCCCCCATTGGGCCTCCGGTAACCTCACTCACACGGCGAAACACAGCGCAGGCGCTGCTTCACGAAGGTCTCCTGTGAGGCAGTGGTATCACTCCGGTCGAGCCGGCCCATTTATGCCTAAGCGTGGCTCTCCCACATTTAAAATTAATTATTTTAATGTTAGTGACCATAAAAGTTTAAAAATGTAATTAGAATAGTTCGTAAGGGGATTGCTACCATGTACAGTGGCGGACTGTTCAAGCTATACAAAACTGTCAAATTTCCTCAATAGATTTCGAACTCAATGTGTAACCATGTAAGGTTTATAATCGAATGAAGAAATTTGACAGTTTTGTATAGCTTGATGTGTCCGCCACTGTACCTGTCTCGGGTAGTTACACCGTGACTATTTTATCGGAAACTCAAAAGTAAGGTAGGTACAGTCAACTCCAAAAATATGTATACACTTTAGGACGTTGTCACAATATATAATATAGCAAAGTAGACCTCTACTTTCTTATAGGTAAGTATTGTGACAAGGTCCTAAAGTGTATACATATTCTTGGAGTTGACTGTACATTGTAGCAATCCCGTTGCAAACTTCTCATATTAGTAACCATTTAAGTATGTTCTATTTTTTTTATCGTTCAATCTTATAATGGCAGTCTCTATTCTACCAAATAATACTCATCATCATCATCATCAGCCCATTTAAATCCTCACTGCTGGGGCACGGGCCTCCCTCAATCACATGAGGAGTAATTGCCACACTCACCACGCTTGGCAGACGGGTTGGCGAGGGTTTTGATATAAATGCAGAGTTTTCCTTCTCTGGGTGCTGATGATCATGCCAGCAGCTTTACCTTAGTCGCCTTTTACGACACCTTGGTAAGAGTGAGGGTGGCCTATTCTACTCTGCCGGGGACCACACGGCATCCAAATAATACTAATTACACATAAAAATCATATTTTGATGTGCAATTAGTAATTTTGCTATGCAAAAGGTTTTTTTTGGTCAATAGGCCAACGCTTGACCACAATCGCACCTGATGGAAAGCGACGATGACGTCTAGGTAATTTTTAGAGTTGGTAGGATATATTTCATTTTTAAGTTTTTATATTGTGTATTCTTGGTATTGAAAAAATGAATTTATTCTTGTTCTTAAGTAAATATTGAAGAGTTCCTCGGTCAACTGTATTAAAGTTCCCAATTACAATTTATAGCTTCTAAAATTTCAACCATTTTATTTCTGAAAAGTTCACGTCGTCTGTTCGTAACTAGATATCCTCAAACAGCTGATCTAAAAGCGTTTAAAGAAAGATGGCTGCAGACGAACGACTAATCGGTGACTGACTTTATTTGAGATTTTAACTTTTAAGTAGTTATTTTAAACCCCTGACGAAAAAACGACGGGTTGTTGTAAGTTTGAAGTGTCTATGATTATTAATTTGTTTAGCATTTTCGTCGACTAAAATCTCCTGACATCTGTATTCTGTCCAACCTCACCTATGGTGCTCAGACATGTTCACTAACTAAACTAAAGTCCAAGCTAAGGGTTGCCAAAAGAGCTATGGAGCGGAGCATCCTAGGTATTAAACTCACGGATAGAGTGCCAAATACCACATTCGCACGGTAAACCGCACATAGATTTGAAAAAACCAGAGTTGCATGTTCTACTTCCATCACCCTACGTTGAGTAATGTTGTCATTTTGATGAAACTACGGCTCACGGCAAAACAATGAATATGAATAAACAAATATTTCACAACATCACATACATTTACTGACTCCGAGATAGGCGGCTCAAGCACCTGTGGTATGGATATCAGAATCAACAGCGGAATTACAAATATATACACTAATACTAATACTTTTTGTAAATATATACTTATAATATACATAGAAAACACGGTAAAACAAGCACTTACACAAACTCGTATGCTGTCTTTAGCTCCGCTGGCCAGAGCAGACCCCCAAATTGACAAACGAGTAGTTGTTTAACTGATCGAGACACCTATTTTTGAATTGTCGTCTCACCGAAAAATGTGTGACTCGCATGATTTTTAACATCGCCATTTTTGAACCGCTCGATAACAAGCAACGAGTTGCAGAGACACCTATTTTTGAATTGTCGTCTCACCGAAAAATGTGTGACTCGCATGATTTTTAACATCGCCATTTTTGAACCGCTCGATAACAAGCAACGAGTTGCAGAGACACCTATTTTTGAATTGTCGTCTCACCGAAAAATGTGTGACTCGCATGATTTTTAACATCGCCATTTTTGAACCGCTCGATAACAAGCAACGAGTTGCAGAGACACCTATTTTTGAATTGTCGTCTCACCGAAAAATGTGTGACTCGCGTGATTTTTAACATCGACATTTTTGAACCGCTCGAAAACGAGCGATGTGCAACGAGTGGTATAAACCACTCGTCTCCTCCGTGAGGCGAGTGGACGCTTTTACGTCAAATTCAGACGACACAAACGTCAAAAAAAACATACATAACCTTCAAATCTGTTTCGTCGCAAAAAATTAAAAGACATTTATAATAAGGAATAAATAAATAAATATTTCACAACATCACATATATTGATCTGACTCCGAGATAGGTAGCTGAAGCACCTGTGTTACGGATATCAGAATCAACAGTGGGATTACAAATATATACGTATAATACTTTTCTTTTGTAAATACTTACTTATAATACGTAGGGAATACCCAGATCAATACAAACAGACATGTTCATGCACACAAATGTTTGTACTGTACGGGGATCGAACCCGCAACCCTTGGACCAAAGGCAGCGTTCACTACCACTGTTCCAAACGGGTCGTCAAATTCTGATAAATTCCTATAATACATATATGAGTGAGGACTAGCTTGCTTCTATAGTGATCTGTGGTGAGAACGATTCAGGAAGCGAAGAAAGTCGTTGTGCCTAGTGTCGTTGAGGAAAGTCAATGAATTTTTGCTTAGCCATGCAAGGCCAATTATAGGCTTAGAATTGTAGTAACTTAACAATTGAATAATGATTGCTAAGTAGTTATAGCTGAAAATAAGTTTGTCTCTCGTCTGTAAAGTCCCTGAGGCAACTGTGTCTATCGCAGATCGATCAGTACAATGGCTTTTGTGCAACTTGCATCAACTGGGTGACGCTTTGTCTAATGGTGGCGGCAACTACTAGGTCGCCCAAGGCTCCGTCTGGAAACCAGCGCTGCAGCGACTTCGACCACTGCAGCAAATGCTGAGGTTGGGTTTTGTTGGCTGCAGAATTTGTCATACTTGTGTATTTATGTCACTTATGTTTGATTTGTGTTCTGTGGCCAATAAAAAATCTTATATAATCTCAATAAAGAAATTTGAGATCCTGAGAGACTAGTTTTGGAATGTGTACCTAAGTCGACAAAGTATAAGCGAAACTGTGTAGCAATGTGTGTCAAAATATACAATAAAGTACCGAAATACCTGAATTCTCTAAATCATCATCATCATCATCATCAGCCCATTTAAGTCCCCACTGCTGGGGCACGGGCCTCCCTCAATCACATGAGGGGGTAATTGCCATACTCACCACGCTTGGCAGACGGGTTGGCGAGAGTTTTGATATAAATGCAGAGTTTTCCTTCTCTGGGTGCTGATGATCATGTCAGCAGCTTTACCTTAGTCGCCTTTTAAGACACCTCGGTAAGAGTGAGGGTGGCCTATTCTACTCTGCCGGGGACCAAACGGCCTAATTATAGAGCTCTCTAAATACTAGTAGGTTTTCAGTAAAACTGCGTGATTGGCTTAGAGAAAAAAAATATTATAGTGTAGATGAGTTTCTTAATGACAAATAAATAAATGTGAATTTGCTTAAGACACGTAAAATGTACTAATTTGTTGTTTTAGTTATTAATTATTTGATTTATAATTTCTATTGCATGCCATTATAACTTTGACAAATTGTGAGAGTCATTGTTAATGTTTCCACCTACTGTACCACATTTTGGGCAATTAATGATTTTATACCGAGGTGTCGTAAAAGGCGACTAAGGTAAAGCTGCTGGCATGATCATCAGCACCCAGAGAAGGAAAACTCTGCATTTATATTAAAACCCTCGCCAACCCGTCTGCCAAGCGTGGTGAGTATGGCAATTACCCCTCATGTGATTGAGGGAGGCCCGTGCCCCAGCAGTGGGGACTTAAATGGGCTGACGATGACGACGATGATGATGATTAATCTTCATCTAGATACCTACTTTTATTTTAACGCATTTTAGGGTTCCATACCCAAAAGGCAAGACGGAACTCTATTACTAAAACTCGACTGTCCGTTTGTCTAACTCATCGTTTGTTGTATCTCAAGAACCGTGATCCGTGACTGTTGATTCTGATATCCGTAACACAAGTGCTTGAGCTACCTATCTCGGAGTCAGATCAATATAATATATATAAATAAATAAATATTTCACAACATCACATACATTGATCTGACTCCGAGATAGGTAGCTCAAGCACCTGTGTTATGGATATCAGAATCAACAGTGGGATTACAACCTACATATAATACTTTTTTTTTTGTAAATACATAGAAACACCCAGACCAATACAAACAGACATGTTCATGCACACAAATGTTTATACTATGCGGGGATCGAATCCGCAACCCTTGGACCAAAGGCAGCGTTCACTACCACTTTTCCAAACGGGTCGTCAATCCATCAAATCAATGTATGTGATGTTGTGAAATATTTATTATGTGATCGTGATAAAGTATGTCTGTTTATTACAAAGAAATGACTGCCTTTTGATCCTAATCATAACCCTTAGACAAGGGAACCAGTTCAACTGGATGGTGGATTAAGAATCTCAAAGTTATCCTCAGAATTTGGCCGCTTTTAAACTCGCTCATTCGACCGGAGTCATACAACGGCTTCACAGAAAACTGGCGTGAAGCAACACTGTGCTGTGCCAGGGAGAAACTGGAGTTTAAAGGTTAGCAGCGCACTTGTGACTCCACTGGTGTCGCGGGTGGCCATGGGCGGCAGCAATCGCTTCCCATCAGGCGATCCGTCTGCTCGTCTGCCACCTATCACATAAAAAAAGTTATCTTGCAATGTATACTGTTTGTAAATTCCAATTAAAATAAAAGAAACCTACAAGTTATAAACTAAGAAATCACCAACTGATTAGATTGTGACAGAGCCACGCTTTGACATGAGTGGGCCAGCTCGGCCGTAGTGATACCAGTGATACTTACCACCTCACAAAAATCGACGTGAAGCATCTTGCGCTGTTTTGCTGAGGATACC